>VZTM01015196.1:34268-71023 GCA_013400555.1 Jacana jacana | reverse complement strand
TTCTATGATTCTATGAAAAGGAAGAGGAATGGCTTTCAGATCTGCCAAAAAGAAAAGGGATGTGGGAACACAAGGAAGGTGTAGTCCAGCAGTCAGGCATGTGGGAGCCCATGGGGACATTGTGATCAGGACAGTTTGAATTTAGGGCTCAGAGTGTGCCTGGCAAGAAGAGCCCTTGTTGCTGCAGGAAGTGACGAAGCAGGGGGAGCTTGTTGGAAGCAAAGCCCCCAAAGCGGTTGGGGTTTAGTGGACTTTGTTCCTCTTGTGCCTTTGGAGATTGTATGATGAGGTGGCATTTGTAAATGTCAAGCTTAGGAGGTGTTATGTGATCTACAACACTGTGTAACAGTGCATACACACCTCATTTTCATTTCACAGTGAGGCAAATTTGGCCTCATATTTTGAAAAAATCAATACACTGTGATGTTTCCAAATTAAACTTTCAGTGCCCTCAGGCCAAGCATCCCCCATTGCACTAGTGTCTTCCCAAGGTGCCTCCTTTCCATATTTTCTCAGTGAAGGACGTGGAATAGGTACCAGAAAGAAATAATGTGGTCATCTAAAATGCAGGTGTGCCAGAACTCTTGTTCTATACTGTTATCATTCTGAGGTTTTCAATCCTCCAGTCTGATTTTCAGATTTTTTTTTCAGGTAACCTTGCTTATTATCCAGAGTTAAAAGCCAGTCTCCTGCAGTAAACTAATGGCAAAGTTGAATCATGAATATAGGATAAAATGTGAGCAGATTCACCAGGAAAGAAAGTTGTTGACATACGTCCCTTTAACAAAATAAAATCCAAGATTATTTGCTACAGCTCCTTGCACAGACAAACTCAGCAAACACTAAAACGTAGGAAATACTCCAATCTTAATGGCAGAACTAGGTTGTTCATAAGCAAGAAGGAAGAAGGGAAAACATAATAGCTTTTCTTTTCTTTCTGGAGGGTTGAATATCATTTAAGTCCTGAGTGCGAGAAGTGGAATGCCTCTGTAAATCTGTCCTTGCCATATTGTTTGAAATAAGCAATTTTAGATTGCTGTGGATGCCTGCTAAGGAAAAGAATAGGGTTGAGGGAGAAAGAAATAGAGTGGTGTCACAGGTCAGGACTGAGTTGTGCTGCCAGTTGTATTAATTAGCCTTGCTTGCATGCTCCTGCATTATAATCAGCATTATTCAGCTTTAATTTAATTTCCATTAACCTTTGCAAAACACCCACATGTTTGGATACAGGGAAATATATCTGGGTCATTGTTGCATGGACAGAAAGAACAATTGGCTCACAGTCTTAGAGCAGCTTAAGAAAAGGCACCATAGCTAATCAGCAGCCTATTCTTCATCAGAAGATAAAAATATGCCCCTGTCAAATGCAAAAGCATGACAACATTTATGGTCACTTTTGTCTGCTCTTAACAGGAAATAAAAGTATTGGGCTTGTTCATGCAGGGTCAAAAGAGCTTTCCCGGTCACGCTTAGTAAGTGGCTTAACATTCAGTTTGCCTGACTCAACGGCTAAAAGGGTTGATTGTGTCCAGTTCTGGGCTCTCTAGTTCAAGAAAGACAGGGGACTGGAGACATTCCAGTGGAGGGCTACGAAGATGATCAGGGAACTGGACCCCTTCTCTCATGAGGAAAGGCTGAGAGACTTGGGTCGCTTTAGCCTGGAGAAGACTGAGAGAGGATCTCATCAATGCTTATAATAATGTCTAAAAGGTGGGTGTCAAGAGGATGGGGCCAGACTCTTTTCAGTAGTGCCCAGCGACAGAGCAAGGAGCAATGGGCACAAACTGGAACATAGGAAATTCCATCTCAACATGAGGAAAAACTTCTTTCCTTTGAGGGTGCCAGAGCACTGGAACAGGCTGCCCAGAGGGGCTGTGGAGTCTTCTTCTCTGGAGATATTCAAAACCTGCCTGGATGCGCTCCTGTCCAGCCTGCTCTAGGTGAACCTGCTTTGGCAGGGGGGTTAGACTGGATGAGATCCAAAGGTCCTTTCCAATGCCTACCATTCTATGATTCTGTTATTTGATCCCAAAACATCAGGTGCTGAGTCTTGCCCATGTACCTCAACCAGCCCTTCCGCAATGCTGTGGCATCTACCTTATCCTCAGATTTGACTCTTCCCCCTGCCCTTTGCCAAACACTTTCTACACTTCATTCAGAATATTAACATCACATATTTTTTGAAGCACATTAATATGCACATTATTATATTACAGAGAGATAATGTTACCAATTTAGACATGGACCTGGGCAAGTTAAAGCTCATGATCAGAACTGCCAAGCACAGGAGCTTGATCCTCATTCATTCACTGTTCAGCCACAACCCCACCCAAGTAGTACCATCACCTCTAGGAACTCTTGGGGTGTAGGGAGTTCAATATTAATGGATAGGTATAGTGTGCTGTAGAAATTATATTTGTTATTCGTGCTACCAATTCAAAAATATTTCAGATGAACCAACATGTAAAATCACTGCTGAGGCAAGTATTTTACAGCCACACCTGGAATGCAGAACTTTACGACTGTGAAAACTAGGTTTTCACACCTAGCAAATAGGGATTTCCCTTGTCTATGGTTGGTATCATGGCAATCTTTTGGCAATTTAGATGAATAATTACTAAATACAACAGAATAACTTCCAGAATATATAATGGGCCACACTTTTCAGCTGGAAATAGCTATCATCACTGCTTATCTGTCTGCATGCTGTGTTTTCTTAAAGCACATTAATTACATCCATGGTTAAAAAGCAGCTTCTTAAGCCTGCCTAATACCTACTTTATAGGTATTTTTCAATTCCCTCTAATAAGCTCTGACTGGCATTTCACATTACAAATGCATTTTCTAATGAGGTGAGTCTATGCTGCCAAATCAGTTAGCTCCAATACTTGCTCCTGGATGCTGGTCCCAGACCATCTGCACCACACATATCCACATGTGTATCTTCACTCCTGCTGAACATGGGAACAAAACAACCAGTTCCCTCTCTGATAAAACCGGGCTGGCCCAAGAGCTGCTCCTGGGAGGCAGCACAGGTCACATTATGTCTCTCTCCCTCTGCCCTGCAGAGACCTCCAACACCCCATGGTCTCCCAGCCTGGCACACCCATAGATGCCCTTGTGTTATGCCCCAGGGCACAGAGCATCAGAGATGTGTTATAAACAGCTTCTGTGACCTACAGAGCAATCCTTTAATTACTCTGGGAAAGGTGTTTCACGCATCATGAAACCCTGTTTCTATCAGCTCCTCCTTTCCAGCTTCCTGGAGAACGCTCCAGGGCAGCCTAACCACAGCTGAAGCCTTCAGCATTTATGCCTCCAACCTCCTTCTCCAGGAAAATGACCCTGCATTCATTCCTTGTCTCTTCCCTAGCTCACACCTCCTGGGATCTTGCATTTGCTCACACATATTTCACCATCACACATTTCTGTCCACCTGTGTGCACAGATGCTCTCCACTCAGCTTATGTACACAGTCAAGACTTTAGTCCAACAAAAATGTCAAGAATCCATGAAAAAAAAATATTACTATCAGTTCAGTTACACAACAATATACTAACACCACTAGTCCAAATGGTCCAGTTATCCCAACTCACTCCCAGGAAGGATACGCGCTTCTCAGCACCCACCTCACTGTTCGGGGCTGTTTTCTCCTGTCCAGCCCCTCTGCATCCTAGCATCAATGGCACCAGTCTGCTCCTAGAAGGAGGGGGAGAGCCTGGAGGAATATGTTGTTCATAGTTTTCCACCTCATCTTCTCTAGAAGGGGTATGACTGATGCTAGAGGGCTTCTTCCTCCTCACTCCAGATCTGTCTGGAGTAATATATATATTATATATATGGGGTTTCTTCTAATGCAGTCTGTTTGCTTGTTTTTTCCTCATTAGTTTGTAATTACGTGTTTTGTCTGAATTTGCTATCTATAGCATACGTTGGAGGCCCGTTGTCAGTTCTCTTTGTTATCCCTAAAACAGTTTTAACCCAATCCACAGGGTTGTTCTCCTCTAGTGACTAATAAGTGACCATGGGTGATTTGTGCTTGGAGTCCTGGCACCTTTAGTATCAGCCTGCACTTGCACCTTGAAGGACTCTACTGTCACCCCTTGCTTATACTTCCAGGGACTCCTGTTGCAAGCTTGTTTTCCTTCAAACACGGTAAAGCTGTAGCTTTCTGTTAAGCTAGTTAATGTTTTATTAGCACAACTTTGTTGCATCCACATCCTTGCTTGAGAGCATGGATGTAAACTTGTCTTTACTTTACATGCTTGTACTTGCTTGTAAACTCTGTCAGTTTACAAGAACACACCAGAAGACACACATTCAGACACATTCAGACACAGACAGAGTACTCCATATCTACAGTATCTATCTAGTTGTAGCAAAATCACTGGTTAAGTCATTAATTTATAAACACACCCAGTACACTTAGGGATAAATAATCTGGATGATGGCTTCAAAAACTTCCACCATGATCATATGTACATAGATGTAAATCAGTGCCCTTAAGGGTAAGAAGGTTTCAGAGCTTTGTCCTCTGCCAGAGGCTTCTGCCAGCTGCCTCCATCAAGTGTTCAAGATGCCTCCCATTTAAAAAAATTAGGTCATCCCTGGTGGTCCTGGCACACCCTGTTCCCACCAGAGTGGGAACAGGACACTGCTATCCTGGGTCACAAATCTTTTCTTATCTACAGGGAAACCATCAAAAATATAGCCATAGAATTATAGAATCATTCAGGTTGGAAGAGACCCTTGGGATCATTGAGTCCAACCATCAGCTCTATTCTACAAAGTTCTCCCCTAGACCATATCCCCCAACACCACATCTAAACAACTCTTAAACACATTGGTGACTCAACCACCTCCCTGGGCAGCCTATTCCAGTGTCCCAGTGACTCCTGGCAGTTAATGTCTGTGGCAACAGCCTGCTATAAGATGGCTCTCCTAGGATGGATGGCTGCTCTACTTGGCAGAATTGATGTCTCCAGGTCTTCTGGGGAGACTTTGTTCAAGAGTAGGGGTCAGGTATTGAACAGACCATAGATAAGATCAAAGTTCCTTTAACGTGAACATGAGCAGTCAATACAGCAGTGGCAGAAGCACCAAAAACCAGTTGCGATGGTGAGTACAACAGCAGCAGTGGTGGGCAGCGTGTTCATGCAGTGAGGGGATGTCAGTGTGGGCAGCGCAGAGACAAATTGTGAGGAGTCTCCTGGGGCAGACACTGCCATGGCACAGGAAAGTGCCATACATGAGACAAGAAAGTGCCATGCATGGCACACCAGAAAAAGTCGAGGGGTGAGCTGGTGGAGAGCCTGCTGGATACTGAGCAAGCTGAGCTCCCCAGGTACGCGCAGTGGATGCAGCCAGCCTGCTCTAGGAGGGACTAAGCCTGACATTTTGAAGCTAAGCTGCAATAGGCCTGATGCCTTCAGAAGCACAGCTGCCACCTTCTCACAGCTAAATTTGGATCTGCACAGATTCTGGACTAAGGAGAGTTCATATAATACTCACATGAAAGGCAAAGTTTTTCATTTATCTCCACTCATAAATTTGTAAAATCTGGGTTACTTTTAATTATGTACCTGGGAAAAATCAGTAAATTAAACCTTCCAGAACTTATGATGTGTTATCTTTTTTTGATCAAAGTGACTAGCACAATCCACATCATTTGATTTAGGAGGACATTTTGATGACAGACCCAGATATCTCTGATGTAGACCTGTTTATTTATAGAGTACACAAAGTCAGGTTGCCCTGGCCACAGCAGGATGCGAGCAATGGGAAATAATTCCTCAAATGTCTCCAAGCACTTCTGTGACCAACATTTGCTGAAAAGTTTTGTCTCAGCTCTTACTCCCGGCCACATCAGCACTGCTTCTCTGACTCAGCACCCTTGGAGTTAAGCACGTCTCATGGCAGAAACAAGTGATCCACACTCACAGTTTTTGTGTCCACCTTGGAAGATCCTTCAGTGATTCAAATTTTGCCTTTTTCATATATCAGAGAACTTTTCACCAGTGTTTTAAGCACACAAAGTACATTGCAACACAGTAAGAAGTTGTGTCAGGGATGGCCAGACACCATCTCAGGTGGGAGGCTGGTCATTCAGAACCAAAGAGTGTTAACTTCTCAAATGCATTTGATTTCTTGTGGTTATCCACTTAGATTAATGGAGAAGTTGTTCCTACTCAAACACATTGTGTCCTGGAAGTCTGCTGTCATAGGTAATAATAACTAAGGGCTTTTATTTTGATGCTTTTGAGACAGGTGGAAGGCTGCTCTCTAAGAAGAGGTACTGCTGGTTCTTATTATCATCACCTTATGGACCTTTCCAGTGGTAAATTAGTGATCGCTTGTTATTAGCTCAGGATGTCCTGATTTATGTCTCCTCAGTTCTTTAAACTGTTTCATCTCAAATTCAAATGGTATTTATCCTACACACTTGAACAGTTAGTGCTACTGAATTCTTAGATATATTTCTGTCCCCTCAAAAACCTATTTGAGACTTGCTTGAGCAAACCCAAGTGACCACTTTTTTGATATGAGTAGTACAATAAATACATATATCTTGACACTGTTCTCAAACTGCCTGACTGACTCCCAGAAAAGTAATAGCACCTTCTACTTCTGTTGGGTATTTGGAATGTGTTTGAGGTCAAAAGAAATAATGTTTTCCTTCTTCACATGACAGACAAGTTCAAGCTTTGCTAAGTCACACCAGTGCAATTTAGCCTAATTTTTTTCTACTCTGTGATTTTCTTCCATATATGTAAAATCATGGAATCATAGAACAGATAGAGTTGGAAGGGACCTCAAAGACCATCAAGTTCCAACCCCCTTGCCATGGGCAGGGACACCTCCCACTAGACCATGTTGCTCAAAGCCCCATCCAGCCTGGCCTTAAACACTTCCAGGGATGGGGAATCCACAACTTCCCTGGGCAACATGTTCCAGTGCCTCACCACCCTCACAGGAAAGAATTTCTTTCTAGTATCTAATCTAAATCGCCCCTCTTCTAATTTGAAGCCATTACCCTTTCTGACAAAGAGTCCCTCTGCAGCTTTCAAAAGATATCAGTTTAAAACTCAGTGGATATAGGTCTATGTGACATCTTTCTTCCTCCATTGACTGACTACTTTGATTGTGCCTACCAAAGGTAAGTTTTGATTCGTGACACTGATGTTCACTTCTACTAAGACCATTGCATACCATGCTGTTCACTTTGCTAGCATAAAGGCTTTAAAATGAGCATTTGTTGCACATTCTCATGCATCCCCTTCTATCACCAATGTGGTATAAGGTGACTTAACTGAGAGCAAAAATCAGTGGGTTGTATTTTTTCCAAGGTTTTTGTTTATATAATTTTATACAATATAAAAATAAATTCCTTTTGTGCATGTTCTCAAGGGAAAACAGCCCCTTTCGTTATTCATTCAACATGTGTTATGCTGCTGCATAATTGTTCTCCAACAGTAGCCTGTAATCCAGAAGAAACCATGTTGCTTTACCATGAATTAGTATGGAAGTAAAAAGCTCCAGTAATGCTGGTTTGATTTTCTTCCCTTTTCTCTGTTTTCAAATTCATAAACAGGTTAAAACCAGCACTTGAACTGACACAGCTAGAGCTCCTGAATAGAGAGCAGCTTTAGATTCTTGCAAATCGGTAGAAATTTGAGAATTATTTCCTGGCATTCAACATTTTCACTCACACGGGTCAGTTCATGTAGAGCCTGAACAAAAGCTTAGCTGAATTATTCTCTTTACTCTCAGGCATGCAGAACCCCTGGATTCACTAGAGGCTGAAGAAAAGACACAATACAATTGGCAGAAGTGCAAAAAGATGTGTATCTTGCCAAAACAGGCACAGAGAGGAGAACAGAATGAGGGAAACGCAGGAATTACAGAATTCTGGAAATGTCCATCCATTGAATTAAATCCTGATGCTAGTTACATTAGTGTAAATCCATAAATACATTAACATTTTTATATGATAACAGAATTTGTTGTTTTCTATTAAAAATGTTAGTATCTGGTTTTAATATAAATTACTCCAAACTACTTGCTTAAACATATTCACCTGAGTTTTGAGAAGGAAGTTGAATTAATTTGGTGCAAAATATAATGGGGCATGTGTTAATATAATGCAAGTACAAAGAGGAGAATAGAAACAAACCATTCTCTTTGTCTGTTATTACTGACTTGAACTTATTTTCAGTCTCTTTGTGCAGGAGTAAATAAATGCTCTGGAGCAGTGAATGAAGTTCCTAAATACTTACTTTTGGTTCTTACTCTATGCTAGTTGTTAGGACGTTTGATGCACAAAGAAGAGACAGTAAAATTGGATTTATGAATCCAAGGGCCACCCTGAAAACCCTAGTTACATTACTCCAATTGCATCTCCAGTAGAAATTGAGTTGGGTGAGTTAAACTGACTTTGGTCTTGTCTATCTATTTTGCTCTACTGACACTTTGGAAAGGTCCCAGACGCTGTATTACAGTACTTTTGGTATGGAATACCCTGCTCTTTCTGACCTCTGTAAACAGCACCACCACCCCAAGATGTCCCCTCTCCTCTTTTTAGAGACTTGGACTGCTTGGTTGGCCTAGTCCCTTAGTGCTGCCAGTATCTTTAGGTCTGTATCAGCTACCAGCCATGATCAGCCTCTACATCTAGATGCTCAGTAGACCCATGGCCTCTACTACTATGCTGGGACTGTTTTGCTTACCTTCACTTTTCACCATGAAAGTCATTGGTCCTACAGCATGGTATCCCTGGAAAGTTGGGCCAGACATAGAACCTCATCCCAAATTTATTCCTAATGCAAACATTAAAAAACATGTTCCAGGAGAATGTGTACTTCTAGTATATCATGATCCCAAGTGAACCTCTCAGAGGGTCCTTGAACTGCCTGGAAGTTTGAGTAAAGGATCATCAGTGCATGGGGTGACCACTGGTGGCCTGGGGTGACCCACCATGATCATTTGTCCGCAGGTGGCCCAGCACAGGTATGAATGTGTGCAGGACTAGTGCAGGACTAAAGTTAAGACCTGAGGCAGTTAAAACTGATAATCAACAGTTATCCATTGCTAAATCATTGTCCTTTGCTACTGAGAGGATCTGAACTGTGTCCTGTTGCGGGACAAGGCCACACACCAATGCATACAAGTGGAATACATAGGCATTCCTATCCTTTGGGGGCTGTCTGGGTCCTTTGAGAACAAGGCAACCATGACGATTAGGCTGCTGTTGGCAAGGAAGGCCAAAGACATTTCCCATGAACGCTATGTGTCTCTTTGCCTCACAGAAGCTCTCTAGGATCCAGGAGCTGACGGTATGAGTGCTTTCCCCTTTCCCTTTGTAAAGAGGAAAGGCTTTATGAGTATTTCTCAGCCATCTTCCCAGTTCGGAAACCAAGACCATGGATGGTTCACTTCATGAACCAGTGCTCTGAGAAGGACAGGTTACAGTCCCTGTGTCACAGACACACATAAATCTCACCTCACATCTCAGGGATCTCTTATTGCTTACATGACCCATTTTTGCTTTGTTTTGCGATTCTGGATGCTTCATAAGATCCTTAGCAATTGCCCAAAGCTATGCTTGATACATTCCATCCACATCCAGCAAGTAAACTCCCACCCAGCCTCCTGTCTGCCCTGCTCAGAGAAGTAAAGATCCTCCTGGCCTTTTTCCTCTGCTTCTCACCCCACTGCCTTGGAGAAGCCCGTCCCTCTGTCCCTTCCCTTGCCTTCAGTCCCTCCTTCTCTGTTGGAAGCTTTACTTTTCAGCTTTTGGCTCTCTCTTTCCCCTTCAAGGTGAACACATGGAGTTACATGGAAGAAAGTCCAAGAAAGAAAATTAAGGCACAAACACAGAACCAGTCCACTTTGATATAAGAATAACATAAAAATACATAACAAAGTGCTGGATAGCCTCTTCTACGACTCCCCTTCTCTCAAATTGTCTGTCAGTCATAACTGACAATATCTGTGAACTGCTGATGACAGGTGGGAAGACAAATTTGAATGTTAACTAGATGTATTAAGAAAATATATTTTTGTGCTTAGAATCAATTCCTTGCTAATGACGCCTTTTTGCTGTTTATGACCTACTGAGATTACTACTGACACATCCTATGGCCTTTCCTTTTTCATTAATTATTGGCTTTGCCTATTTTTATTTTTTGTCAAACATTTCACATTTCATTTTTCTGCCATAATTAGTATTTGAAATGCTGTCACACACACAGTTGCTCTATAATCTTTCTGACTACAGATTCCTGGATGGAAAGGCTTTGTTTCTAAACTTCGACTGGTGACATGGTTGATTCTAAACAGCAAGGATGAAAAGATGTGGAAGGAGACTGAGAAAATCAGGTTTATATAATTTGCAAGTCTTAACAGTGGTCAGCACTATCACCCAGTATGTGGTATAACTGGTTCCATAAGCATATTTTGCAAATCCTAGTTTAAAACAGTAATGCTGACACAACTCCTGGAGTGAAGCAAATTTGATTAACCCAAGAAATTAGTTGTTCTGTGGTTACAGTTACCTTAAGATCTAAAGTGTGACTCATTTTCGAATTCTGCATTGATCTTAGGCAGTACTGCATGTCTACGCTGAAAACATGTTTAGTATTCTGCATGCTGTTTCCATTTTGTAGTAGCTTGGGAGCATCTGTAAAGAAGCTTAGGAAAAGCAGATCCATTAGTTATTTCTGACTATTAAAAGTGTAGGATTCTAATAATTTTAGTGTTATCTTAAACAATGGCAAGAAAATTGACAGAAAACATCTCGCTGTTCTATTCGTAAAGACGATGGATACAGTGATCATGATACTTTCTACTTAATTCTTGTACATTAACAATAACTTTACTCTATAGAATTTCAAAGATGTGCTATTAAAGATGAATATGAGATTATGATGCAATGAAAACCAAATATCTGTGCTTCCTATCTGAACCTTTTCCTTCATGGTTTAGCAAATAGTGAATCTGCCACTCCAGAAATCCCACTGGGAGCAGATGTTGGAAGGATATATTTGGCTTTTTGTACAAGGTACTCTGCTATGTGGTTCCCCAGGACTGGGGAAGTCCCTGCAGCAGAGGATAGTTATGATGGGGAAGACAGTAAGCATTAGCTGGGTATGAGATAGGTGTCATTACCAATGCCCTGGAACAGTGCTGTGGATGCTCATTAGACTGCATATAATATGTTGATTAGTACCTTTGAAATGACCTTGTAGTAGTTAGCGCCTGAGCTTCCAAAACTATTATGTTGTTGTATCCTTGGCATCCTCAGGTTTCAACAAGGATCTTGAACTACTGGCTTTAAAGGCAGCATTTGAAATGTGTGTGAAGTCAATTCGGCTTTGCTAATTGCACCTTATATTGCCAGGGACAGCTCAAGCCAAGTAAACACATCTGTGTTTTGGAGGCAGCAAATAGCAAAGCTACAACACAGGCCATTAAGTCAGGACTTTCTGTTTTGCTGTCAGGATCATCTGTTCCTTGCCTGTCCACTCTGTTAGAGTGCTTGGTTGGAGTAAGTCTTCTCCATTGGAAATGACTGTTACCCTGTACCACAGATTTCCTTTCTCCCAGCCTCTGTGACACTGTCCAAGGTAAGTACTTCCCCAGCTGCAGAAACAGAAGATGAGAAGGGCTCTGTCAAGAAAAACATTCATCATCACTGCTGCTGCTGTCACCCAAGAAGATGGGCTGCAGATTTATCAGGAGTGAAGGTGGCTGTTAAAAGTCCACAAGGAATGAAATATCCTTGATCATTCTTAGGAAAGTTTACTCTTCACAAGCATATTTCCTGTTTAGTTTACATAGTGCTTAATATCCGGGGCTAGGTAAGGTAACCTGTTGGGAAAGGAATACTATTAGCATAATCACTGTTCTATTAAAGCAACGCTACAGAGGCACAGTGCTGTCATTTACAGACAAATGAAAGATGAGTTCCTTCTAGCATAAAGGAAATCAAAATCTTATGTGTGGGTGCCACAACCCACACAGCCATAATATTTTGAAGGACTTTTCTAAATAGGTCATACTTTGTTCAGGGAAGAAGATGACACTGGTTCCAAGCACCCAGCGATGCAGTTGGCACACGGAAATCCATGAACCTTCTGACTGTCTCAATATGCTTCCTTCTCCAGTTCTTATTGCTATTGTTGGGTGGGGGGAGGCTCCAGTTTAAAGGCTTTATGGAAAAAAAATGTATTATACAGAAAGATTTAAGATGACGCAGCTGCATGAGATTGGACAAGTACTCAGGGATTTTCTGAATAACCACTGTAACACATCTGTGTGTTCCTATTAAGCCTTTCTCATGACTTTATGTGTTCAACTAAAGGCTAGGGCTTTGACTCAGGAAACACGCTCTGTTTATAAACTGAAAAGTTTTTGCTGACTATTACTGTAAACTAGTAAGTATAAATTATATCAATAATGTTGCTTCGACTATTTTTTTTCATTACCAAAATGCATTTGAGAAAAAGACAAGAATTACACTTTTCAATTTTAAGTCTCACAGCAGCATTTATTGGTGCCATCTACTGGATATTTAGTCCTTTTAACTTTCACCAAATTATGAATAATGTGTTTTAAATGTAGAATAATATGAACATTATGAACCTTATAACTGAATCAGCCAACATCAAACTATGTAATTGGCAAATCTGTAATACTTAAATTACATTAAGTCAAACTTTGGTATAATGTTCCAACAGTGTAATTCAGTTACAAAGCTTTTAGATGTGCCAACAGGAGAAAGCTCAAGCCAGTGTAAAACTCCTAGTGTGCAGACTCCAAGCAGTAAAACCACTCACACACATGTACTCCTTGTGTCTCACAGACAGGCTTCTTTCTGACAACTGTCAACCATTTGAGACTTCCTCCCTAGTGCATGGGCACATGGGGCACTAACGTGTTCCCAGGGCAGGTAAACATGGTCATGTTACTGTTTACCTTTCCTGGAGGGATATCCCCACAAAAATTTGAAGGAGAAAAGGGTGCTTCAGTGCACAGCCCAGGTAAACTGTCAATGTTTCTGCCGAGGTCAGGCTTAAGCTGTTGGACGGAGTGTGGGCACATCTGTCACACAGGCGGAGGGAGCCAGCAGAGCTTGGAATGGAGCTGCTGGCAGCCACTGCTGAAACCTCCTCTGCTACATTTGTCAAAAGGCATCTGAATGACCTAAGATTTAAACCAGGCTCTAGATCACTTAAACTCTTTGCAGTAAAAATTGCTACTTTATAATTGTTTGAAGTGGCGCCAGAGAAAGGTCAGCAAATTAATACTACATTAACTGAATTGTTAACAATATCTCTGGTGCCAGGTGAGCAAAGTACTTACACATCTGAGTAGTTGCATCCCGATCAGCAATGTATTAGAGCATATGCTTAAAATACTTAATGATACTTAAAGGTGCTTTGCTAGAAACGAGTGAGCACCAGAGTGCTCACATTCCTCACTTTGGTTAGTCAGGACCTTTACAGAGCCAGAAACAAATATATTCAGATCATGGCTCTGAGAACCAACCTCTGGAATAACTTGCTTAGCAACTAGGCTGTAGGCAAAGAAAGTATATTAACAAGGTGATTGAAGAAAGGGCTTATCCTTCCTTTTCTCTGCCTTCTTCCATCATCTAACAAAAACATGAGTCTTTAAAGAAAAAAACGCATGTTATTTAGCCATATCTGTTTTTCAGATATTTAATTTATGTATTAAAATGCATTCTGATGGAAAGAACTACACCACCACTTTATATAATGCCATAGTTATACAGTATACCAGCAGGGCTCTATTTAAACAGAGTTTAGCAGGCTTAGTTCTTCACAATATCTTATTTTCAGGTGCTGGTTTCAAAGTTTTTACTTCAACAAATTGTTGTGGTTTGGTTGCAATTTCCACACCTTGGATTTGTCTTGTCTGGTTGTTTCAGCAAAGTTTCTTATTGAGCTTTCATGAAAATTAGGTAAGACATGCTGGTTTTCTCATATTAAAATTATAACAGAAGGTTTCCTGAGAACTAGTCCCCTCTACATGCTGGGAAGCAGAGACTTTTCACTGGGTACAGATGGTCTTAGGTCATTCTGCTGCTGTTTCCATGAAAATGCTTATAGACTTAGTCAATGAAACTAGAAAGGAAAGAGAATTCAGTAGAAATCTGCTGGACTGTGAGTCTGCACTGAACACATCCTGTCCCTGCAAGGTTTCAGTGTATCTGAGGAACCAATGGTGTTCCTGGAGTAGAAAGCAACTCAGCAACTTCATCAGGGGCTGAGCAAGAACTTCTCTACAGTGGCTTCTCCCAACGTGGAGTGGGAAGACTCTCTCTTACATGCTCTCTCCTGGTGCTCTCACTGCCAGACCCTCACAGCATGAAGCCTCTCAGAGCTCATGAAAAGAAATATCTAATACTTCTAGGATGAGAAGGAGCTACTGAGAGAGACTAGGACTGAAGCCAGCTGGAGGATGAGAGCTGGAGAATTATGCAGGTGAGTGTTTTCATACCGTAGAGCACATTAACTTCCACAACCTGCAAACAACATTTCATTTAAAATCACTGGTGAAACATGCTGGAAAAATGTTGGTCACCTCCTGATTCGTCTGCTTGTTTGTACAGCAAATTTAACTCCAGCTATCAAGTTACTTCATTTGCTCAAATGGCAGAGCTGTGACTATCTGCAGCAGGTAGGTATAATCCTCCTCATGCTTCATACAGGTGCTAAAGTGGCTTCATGCAAGGGAATCTGGAGGGGTTCTGTGTTTCTGTTTTGTGACACAGAAAATGATACACAAAAGCCTTCAAGAAGAGATGGATTTTCAAAGCTTGTGGTCCTTTGAACAACCACATGCAGTTTCACACTCTCCACCATGCATGGATGGATTCTCTGGGTACATGTGCTTGACTCTGCATTGTCTACCTTGGGGCACACTAGCACAAAGGCAGCATTACCTGAACATTGTCAAACCATTTCTAAACTTGGTTTGCATGTCTCGGCATCTGGTGTTTCCTGTTCCAGTCCTGGAGTGCAGAGTGAGTTGCATGGCTGAACAGCAGCCTGATGAGACCTTGGGTGGCTCCAGTCTCAGAAATTCGGTCATCTCTGCCTAGTAATCTTTAGCATTACTGTAGTTTGGTCTCAGGCCTCTGTTTACAAACACAGTTAAGCACAGCTGGACATCAGGCTGGAGAAGAGAAGGTTCTTGGGAGACCTTATAGCAGCCTTCCAGTCTCCGGAGGAGGCCTACAAGAAAGCTGGAGAGGGTCTTTTTACAAGGCCATGTAGCGATAGGACAATGGGTAACAGTTTTAAGCTGAAAGAGGGGAGATTTATATTAGTTATTAGGAAAAAATTCTTTGCTGTGAGGGTGGTGAGGCACTGGAACAGGTTGCCCAGAAAAGCTGTGGCTGCCCCATCCCTGGCAGTGCTCAGGGACAGACTGGACGGGGCTTTGAGCAACCTGCTCTAGTGGGAGGTGTCCCTGGCTGTGGCAGGAGGGCTGGATCTAGGTGATCTTTAAGGTCCCTTCCAACCCGAACCATTCTCTATGGCTCTATGTCTTTGATGAGTGTGTGGTCTCAGCCAGCATCAGGACATCCTTGAGCCGGGTGTCTGGAGGACAGCGGTACTCTGCGCACGTCAGCCACCGCGGTGCTCCTCCTGCCTCTGAACACTGTCCTCCCCTCAGCGCCCCTTTCCTCAGCAAACACCTCCGATCACCTCTGTCCGTCATGGCATTCCGCCGTTTCACACCGCCTTCTAACACCAACTTCCCCTTCGGCCTTCAGCTTCATCTAACGACCCTCCGCACCCCTCATCTCCCGAGGACTCGGGCATTTTCCGTAGGCCGGTGCGGGCGAGGGGTCTGCCCCGCCATGAGGGGACCGGACGANCGGGGCTGGGAACCGAGCGCCGACAGCGGGGCGTTGGGAGCAGCGGTGGCTCCGGGGCCCGGGTGGGAGCGGTGGCCAAACGCACCGCTCCCCGTAGGCGAGGCGGCGCTACCCCTGCGGGGTACATGGGGGTCGGGGACGGCCACGGGTGCTGCCCGGGCGGAGTGGGGTTCGGGGGGTGCGGTGCGGACCCGGCCGGAGCTGCCCTGTCTCCTGCGGGCCTGTGAGGAGCAGGAGCTCGGCCTTGGGACGAGGGATCGCGGATCGGGATGTTGCTGCTGTTAATTACTCTGTCCTGTCTTTTCCCGGTTCTGCAGCGTACAGGCTCGAGGAGGAAGGGATTTAGTGCAATTGCGGTCAGCCAAGATGGGGAAATGCCTAAAGGAGCGGTGAGGAGTCTGATCGCCTGCCTTGCCGCCTGTGTCCTTGCCTTGCGCTGGAGCCAGCAGAGGAAGATGTGTGGTTTTGCCCTTGTGCAAAGGTGGTGTGTCTAACTACCGAACAGAGCTATGTGCTGAAGCTGGAGATCCTGACAAAATGAGAGTACTTGCGTTCTCTGTGACTTGCAGTTTACTTCTAACTCTGGTGCGTGGGCACAGTTTATTCACCTGTGAGCCAATTACGATTTCCAGATGTTCAGGAATGCCTTACAATATGACTTTTTTCCCAAATATCATGGGGCACTATGATCAGGATGCTGCTGCTCTCCAGATGGAGGTAAGTTCTCCCACCCCTACTGTCATAGATAAATGCTTTGAAACAATCTTTTTTTTTTTTTTTGTCATTGAGAAATGGTTTGTTATATCTGTTGCACTGAATGACAAGGCAGATAATGTTTAGTGGCTAGGAGTTTATTTAGGTTTTTCTGGAGTGCAGTAGAGCTGCTTGGTTGTATAAGCAATGTTTAAGGGAGTTACAGGCACCTTCTCCTTCCTCTTTGCCCCCACCTTGGAATCCTGTATTAGAAGTGGAAGAGGAATGAGTGTAGCACAGCAGTGTGGCTATTCAGAGTTCTTCAGCAGCTCTTTTGGTTGATCACATATAGTCCAGGTATCTCACTGATATACAGAACAATTCCTGAAGTTCATTGGGGCTGTAGAGTATGATATCCTGGCCGGTCTGAGCTCGGGTAGTGCAAAAATAATGCTTGGCAGTTGCTCTTTGTTCCCCTCTTTACTTATGTCTACGAAGGAGAGGTATGTAAACTTAATCTCCGTTGTGGCTTTTGCACTTTTTTGTATTCTGATTGGATGCTGAAACTTCTGACTTTAAGAGCAACTTTTTTTTTTACTGGAAAACATTTTTCTTACCTGAACTGTCTGTGATATATGGCTCCCTTGAGAATATGCCGCCTTGCGGAAGGCTTTGCCAGTAGCAGTAGCTCTAAAGGGCGAGAGCCTCTCTGGGTGAGAGGCTTGTAAAACAAGTTTTAAACCTGTTTTAATAATGGCTTTTTCAGTGGTAAGAGGAGGGGGAACACCTTAACAGAGGTCTTGAGAAGCTTACTGTGTTGTGCTGTGCAGAGTATAAAACAGAAGTGAATTGAAAATTTAGAAGTTTCTAGTTTTAAAAAAAACAAACATTAGTGGTTTTTGAAGGTGGCTACTATTACTAAAATCTTATTTGCATATTCCTTACTGAGTTTGGAGGAGGAGCTTGGTTCAGTTGCCAAGACATTTGTTTTTTAGCATTTGGGACAGTCAGGATTCCGTGCTTGGCCTTTAGCTGCCAGCCTGAAAGGCAACAGGCTTTGGCCTCGACGCTTGACAGGACAGTGCAGATGTGTGGGAAATTCTGTTATCAAGTGTTAAGACACCCATACTCAAGAAACTGCATTCAGCTGTAGATCTCAGATAAGTTGTGGGGTTTTAAATTGGAAGACAGGCTATAGGCTTCAGGTGCAGTTTCTGTGGAGTGCCTTCTCCAGACCTCCTTTGTAAGGAATGCTTCCTACAGTGTCTACCGCTTTATCTCGTCAGGTATACTGCTGGTTCTTGGTGTGCCTTAACTACAACTGTTGAGCCAGCTTTTGTCAGTATTTGTGCCTTCCAGTCATGCTGCTGTTACAACAGAGAGACCACAGAGCCATTTCTTTTTTTTAGTTTGCCATGACTGACTTTGCTGAACTGTCAGGAACTTGTGCCTGGTGCATGCTGGCTGTGTGGAGGAAGTTCCCTCTAGAAAGGGGGGCCCATGGCTTACCTGTTCTCATAGAGCTATTTCATAAAAACTGTATGGTAGTGAGAAAGTTCGGGGGGGTTCTTTCTTTTTGCATTCTGTCTCGCTTACAAGCACCTCTGTCTTTTGCAGTGGTTGATCAGTACTCGGCCAGCTGACTGGGTGGCTATGTCAAACCGTGTTGATTAGGATTTGATTTCCCTACGCTATTTAATTTGCTTCCCAGTGTCCTGTCATTGCTGCTGCCTGGCCTCTAATTTGTTATACCTCACAACTCTAGTGCTGTGCAGACATTTCTAAACTGCCTAATATGTATGTGGGCTGATCTGTCTGACTTTATTTATGATTCAGCAGTGCTGATTGATGGCCTGGTCAAACTGAATTTTTAAGACACCTGCCTTACTGGCGAAAGGGTAAGGAAGCTTCGCCATGTTCCCTATGTAGTTCGTGTTGAATCTGTTGCTAGCAGTTGGAATATTAGTTGGAATTAATATGGTAAGCTTAGGGCAATTAGTTGCCAGGCCTTTTCTCTGAGGGAAACCAGTGCATACCAATGTCACTTAACACATTTTAGTGTGATTTTACATGGTATTTGGCAATGGCAGCAGTGTAGTCAGTTTGTCGATGGTTGCCTGCAACAGGGAATCTTCTCAGGATTGGCAAAGGGCTCTGCTTTTCAGAGGACTTGGTTTTACAGTGGAGGAGGAGGAGCTATTGACTTCTGGAATATTGTTTAGTTTTACTTTGCAGTCATAAAGAGGCAGTGGATTGGGAGGTGGAGGAGACTTCTGTGGTTTTAAGAGCTTGCATTTTTCTGTAATGGTAGTCCAAACTTCGTTCATACCAAAGAAAGTATTTTAATAGCGTGTTGGTTAAAACTTTGTTCTTTTGATCCTTGGTAGGAATGCTTAAAGCCTTTGGTTTTTTTCATTCCATCTCTCTTCCCTCCTCCCCTCCCCACAGCCTGTTCTCAAGACTGGGCATGGCTTTAGGATGTAAACACTGGGTTTGAGATTCAGGCTTGTAATATTTTCCTCACTTTATCTTAACTGACTGTCAGCAAGCTGCTTAATCATGCAGTGCCAGGAAAGGTGGTGGAGAATTCTTCAAGAGATCAAAGTATTTTGTGCAGAAATTACCTTTATGCTAGTCCTGTTTGCTGCTGCCCCATCTGTAAACTTCTTCCCTTTACTTATTTGAAGTGTTTACTCCCAGAAAGTATTGTCAAGGGGATAACTCTCTCTTGAAGGTGAAGTTCACTCTCTAAAACAGTGGTAACTCTAATCCCAAGGCCCTAGAGGTGTATTCTGCCGTGGCAAGTCTTACAGTCAGAAGAGCTATGCTTTCCATCAGCTGGAGCACTGAGACTTCTTTACACTTTCTCTACTTTCTGGAGAGATTTAGCATTTCTGGGATGGTGTCTTCACAGTAATCCTCTAGGAGAGGATCACATGGGCCCACTATCTCAGGTGGTGGTTGTCTGCTGGGAAATTAGCTGGAGCACCAGTGTCATATATCAGCTCTTAAAAATGATGTGCTATAAATCAATATAATATATCAATATAATGAACTGATTAAAACAGGAAAAAAGACTAGCTCAATTTTATGGCCTTTGTTATGGGTGATAGTCCCCCATGGCTCTTATTTTCTGCAATAGAAAATTTGTAATTTCTAGTTCCTCCTTCCATTCCCCTCTTCTTTTTTCCTTTTTTTCCTTTTTTTCTTTTTTTAATTTTACTCTAAGATTTTGACTTGGATTGAGTTTAAGATACTTAATTTTTGCTTTAGATTTAGATTAGTTTTGTTTATACAAGAAATGGTGATTTCTGGAAAGCAAAAACTGGTGTGAAGTTTTGGGTTTCTGCTTATTAGCTAAACAGCTGGATGACAGTGGAATCTGACTACTTGCAGATGCTTACAGTATGCATATGTCACAGCAGTTTAGCAGTAACACTGCTCATGTTACCAGTTGCTCAGGTTGGGAGAATGAGGTTTGTCTAGTGCTGTGGATAGACATAACAGAACAGCTGATTTATTACAGCTATACTTAAATAGAAACAGGTGTAACTCCCCCTCGTGGTCATTCTCCAAACCAAATCACTTCCAATTCTTAACTCTCCTGGAATAGGTTGTCAACATAATGCCCTATTATTAAGGCATTATTCCAGCAAGGCAAAGGCTATTACTGTGTCGTAACTTTTTGTTCACATCTCTTAATCTGTTCTGCTGCAGTTCTGGAATGTGTCTACTGTAGACAAGCCCATAAGACTTCCTGACCTGGGTAGAATCAACAGGTCTGTAGAAGTACAAAGACAAAAGGTTTGCCAGTGACTTTTTAAAGCAGACTATACAAAAGACTGGAAAATGTCCCACAGAGAACAATAAAGTACCTCAGAGGCTGGAAAAATGATTCAGTAGTGAGTTTTCCGTTCAGTTCTGGGTTTGTGACTGTGTGCCAGAATGTGTGTCTGTGTGTTTGGTGCAGCTGGCTGTGGCAATGGGAGGAACTGTGTGAGAACTAGGGTCAGTTTAAACTAACAAAACCAGTTTCAAGTGGATTAAGAATTAGCTTCAAAAGCTTAATACTGAAGTTCTGTGGGTTAAATTTTCTAATGTAATCATGTAATTTGCTTTCACTAAATATAAATTGACAGTTAATTCATTATGAAGATACTTCCAGCAAATGGTCCAGGAAGGGAGTGCATACGATAGGGTATGTGGTCAAATGTCAGTATTGTCTTTTCCCATGTGACAATGCAATGATTAAATATGACAATTTCTAAAACTGCCAACCTGTTATCTTTTTAGTTCTACCCCATTGCACAGGAGAGGGTAGGAGTGTCTGCACCACAAAGCTTGTCGCCACTTTCTCTCTATCTGTTAGCTGTTGATTCACCAGCCCTTTGGGGCAGATGAGGTTGCTTTGTCTCCTGTTGCCTTTTTGGACCTTTTCTCTGAATTCAGCTGTGACTGCTGCATCACAGTAGTATTTTGCTTGCCAGAGGAGAAGATGCATGTGTCTGTCCTCTTCTCCTGAACTACATAGTGGAGATGAGTGGAGACTTGCTTGCTTTCTGCTTAGCTATTGGAAGAAGGGGAGATGTGCAGGGAAGCATAAGAACTGTGTAGGCAGCTACTATAAATGAGGGGAGAGAAAGTTGCTAGACACAAGGCCTGGATACTCGTTCTTTGCAGGACAGAAAGAATGTCCTCCTACCAAAGATATCTGCTCCTTTCCATCTCTGTAGTGAGACAAGTGGGGACTTCCTGGGGAAATAAAAAGAACCATCCATCTTTCCTGCACTTAAACTTCTGACAGGTCAAGATATTTCCGAGAATAAGGACATCCTTTCCAGTTTGGCCCATGCTATGTTCCCTGCGGGGCCTGCACAACCAGTTTCTTCAGTCCCAGTAACTACTGCCACAGAGCACTTAGTAGCCAAACTCTCCACATGTTTATTCTGCACACAAGAATTGAAAGCAGCTTTTCAGAGATTGACTGTACCTTTCCAGCCTCATGATGGTATGGGAATACCCGGTTACCTGGAGTCCATGTCCCAGCTCCATACTGCCCATGAGCTAATGTTTGGGCTAGGAAGGTAGGAGGTACATCATTTTTAGCAAGGCTTAAGAATCCAGCTGGGTGGGGGATCTCTCTGGGGAGCATCCCTGGAGCTAGAAACAAAAATGTTGCATGCTGAAGGTTAACGTGGCTCATCAATCATAAGATGAAAGGATAGAAGAAAAGGTGGCCTTAATATATGTTTTTTAAGTTATTTTGGAGTAGGAGAAATAGGGAAGATAAGAAGGGGAAAGGCACGATGGCCAACAAAATGAGCTCTGTGGGCTAATGATAATGAAAAACTGGCTAATATAGGCATTCAGAACTGGGTAAAACAGGAGGTGTCCCACCAACTTCCTTGCTGTGTTGAGCATGCTGCCTGCCACCCTCCCTTGGGTGCTTTGGTGCCTGTGGATGGGGGTGAATAGGAGTTATTGATAAGGATGGAGGTTTCTCTAGGATTTGGTGGATTTTTTCAAGGTCTCCGTGCATCTGCCTCACAGGTTGCCGCTATATTCAATATTTTGGCAGTTCTGGAGGGAAATGGAAGGTCTGCTGTAGAAATTGCCACCCCTGTCACATGTTTAAAGCCTTCTGATCTTATACTAGGATCTGCAGGGTAGGCCATGAGCTGCTCTGGTCCTTTTCCATGTCCTTGGTAGGCCTGTCAGTGACTACTTGCCCAGAATGCCTTCCCCATTTGCCACCTTGGCTGTAAGGTGCTATGGCATCACATCAGGAGTCACCCCCGAGGGCACATACTGCCTTTTGCCTGCAGCAGTCTAGAAATGAGATGCTGGGGGAAGGGGCAGAAGGAAGAGGTGCCATTACATATGTCTCTGTTAAAGAGGAGGATGCATCCACCTCTTTATCAGAGGCATCTGTGAGGGATAGTAAAAGCCAACTTGAGTCATTGCCAGTGAGGTTACAGTACAATAACATGGCACATGAGCTCCCTACAGCCCCCAGCTTCTCATGGGAGGATTTCTGCGGTGTGATGAAGGTGCTGGGCATGTACCTGGCTCCTGTGAGGGGTGGGTGAAAGCTCACACTAGGTTGTTCCAGGAAGTAATGATGAGACACTACTAGAGAAGTTACTCCTGTGCTACAGCAGCAATGAACTATTGGGAAACTGTCTCTACTTTGCTTTCAATAGCGGGAGGAGTCCAGGTGCTTGAAATGTAAAGAATGTGGGGGTAGATTTTGGAGGGATGGAGGAGAGACTGTGTGAGGCGCTGCAAGCAGAAGGAAGCTCCCGTAGTAACATCATTTAGCTTTGTTAAGAGCCCTTTCTTGTATGTGCATATCATGCATTTGGAGGAAGGAAGGAACTTCTTTTCTTACCTCTGTCTCATTGTACCTTTAGAATTTGGATGTTTTTAAAAATAGTATTTAAAAGCAAGTTGTTTTTCTTGCTTTCCTGCCTCTCAGGTTGGCCTGTACCTCAGACTAAAACAAAATTAAGAGTAAACAAAAGTTAATGAAGAAAAGTAACTTAAGATGCATACATGTCTACATACCAAAAATCTATGACTACTCAGGTTACAATTGTTTCAGACATTTTATCTTCATAAAAATAAATAACTGAACAAAAGTGCCACAAAAGAAATATATGGAAGATAAGAACTATTCCCTACAAATACTTAAGAATGAACTTTCACATTTTTTGAAAGAGGTTTTCAGGCATATCTTTTTAAAAAATCCTGGGTACTGCCTTGCCTATTACAATAGTGATCTACCCTGAATAACAATAATAAAAATAGTAATTATTATAATTTTGTTTTCAAGCCGTAGCGATGATGATAGCTATAGAAGTGAATTTAAAGTGGAAGGCCTGATTTTCCATTTTATGTGGACGCTGATCTTCCCAGAAGCAATGGTTTTAGAGAAAGTTACTCGGGATCAAAAGTTACAGCAGATGGTGGATTCCAAGTATATAGAAAGTTGGCTACGTGGTGAAAGCTTCCCAAACGCAAACAGACACTGTCACCCAGTTTTCCATTGTTCTTTTGAACTTTCTCTTGTTTGTGGCTCAACTCTCAGGTCATTCATTTCTAGGGCTGTGTCTGAATTGTGTTGGTCTGCACTCCTGCCTTACTGAGAATCCATTTACAAGATCCCATCCTCCTTGTCAACCTATGTACACGACAGAAGCAACTTGTGCGGGCTTTCTCGGGACTGAGCCAGTCTATTTGAAGTTCAAGAAAGCATTTGATACCGTACTGCATGAAAATTACTTCTTTAAATTTTCACAAATCCATTCACCTTGTGATGTAAGAGACAGCGTCAGTCAGGCATGCACAAATCAGATGTCTGAGCTGAAGCCCGTGGAGCTGCATTTATCTACCTCACTACCTGCAGTTTGTTCTGCTGTCTTCTGATTTTACTATTTCTAACTGGTTGTACCTTGAGATACTGACACACTGCTTGGCTGGCCACGAGACAAGCTGTCTTGTTGTTATGAGATGTGGGCAAGAAATCAACAGATGTGGTTACTTTTTGTTTTGTTGGATTTGGGACGCTGAGGGTGGCACTTTATTATTCCCCATGAGCATAGGAATTAAGTTCATAAGCCAGGTGGTTTTCCAATTTATATGCAATATCTCTACCCCCACCTAGCCAATAGCATGGTTAGCCCAGGTCTGCGAAGAGTGGAAAACTTGATGCAGGCAAGTGTGACTCCTTGTAGAGCATCTCAGGTGTAAGAGGGTTGGCTTTGAGCCAAAGCTGTTGCATATAACTGTGTTCCTGGGTGGGCTTGGAGCAGGATCAGCAACCATGTAGAAATGGCACTTGGCAGAGCTGGTTCAGATGCCTTGGCATGCACAGGACTGGCTGTCTTGTCATCCCGGTAACTGTGATGGTAAGGGGCATTGAATGCTCTGGTGTTCTCCTAGTGTTAGCATGGCTTGGGTTTAGAAAAGGGGAATTGAATCTGTTGTGTGGAAGAGGACTGGTTGTCCTTTCCAGGCTGAGGTGGCAATGACAGTGCCAACAGTCTTTAGCTGCAGGTTGTTTGGCTCTTTTGATACAGGAATGTATCTTGCTTTTCTCTGTTGATCCTGTACCATCTTATTTAAAATGCTTGAATACTCAATGGAACAGGATCCCCAGTTTCTCTCCCAGGAGCATACCAGTTATTGACTTAAGCTCCTTTATTTTTTTCTCTCTCTCTTATTTTATGGACTGGTAAAGGAGGTGTCTGAACATGGATCCCTAAGCATTCTGAGGAGTAGTACGTGTTGCGTAGATGCTGCCTCAGGCTTGGCATTAGCTGCCTAACTTTTGGAGAGAGATGTGATTTGATTTCCCCTGTGCTAGAGCATTTTTTTTTCTGGCTGTGATGTTGTCTCTGCTTCTTGAATTCTGTGAATGTCTTTCTCGGGTGCTTCTCGGTCTGGACATCAGATGAGGAAACTGCTTTTGAGGACCTTGTGAAGTATCTGGAAGCCAGGCATCACAAGTTCATGTTTTAAGAAATTGGCTCTTGATTGCTTTACTTGATGTCACACAAGTTTCCTTGAGATGATCAATCCTTTCATCACTGAGGTTGTCCTGATTTAGTTTATGCATGAAGTAGGCAAGGAAGGAAGTGTGGTGCAGGGTTGCTGCTCTGGTAACTTGGGTGGTGCTGTTCCTCTAAAGTGCATCTCCACACGCAGGAAGCAGGGAAAACATGAATCTGGTCTGACTTTGGAACCAGTGCAATAACAACTTCTGTTGGAATTCCCTTCAAGTGAGGAGTTTTTCTATAGTTAGTGGGCAGTCTACCAACAGTATTACTGGTAATTTTCTAAATTGTATTCTACACAAAAAGTTCAGTAATAAATCCATTTACTGCTGTAATACATGGCAAATGCATGATGACTTTAAGATTATTTTGAGGTACTTCAGCTGCCACAGTCCAGATGTAATGCAGCTCTGTCTAGACTTCAGATGTTTGAGGGCCCACAGTGTACTTTCCTTCAGTTAATTTGTATTTATCTGTCTTTTATGCTCTGTATAGTATACATGGAGATAAAACCATATATAATGAAAGCTTTGCATAAATAGTTCAGTTCTGCAATGCTTGGGAAAACTTTCTCATGTTTGTTCTGGACAGTAAATTGCAGAGGCTGGAATATCTACAATAGAAGTCAAGCTATAATTTAGGTTAGTACCACAAAATGCAGTGAATTTTGCTAATAAGCCATTTTGGAAAGTACTGGAATACTAGTAATTTAGTTTGCTTCAGAATAACTTCTTAGTGAGATGTAATATTCCTGTTTATATTGCTTCTAAGCTTTGTTGTAGTTAAGAAATATAGGGAAATATGTATTTTTATTTTGTGCTTAAGAAATACTTAAAGGGAAACCATCAAACTAAGTTGTTTTACTACAGAAAGAAATTCTCTAGTTGCTGGTTAATGCAAAACAGTCCAGAGCTCATACAAGTAAAGAGCAGAATAGTCTGCTTTATCTTTCTCTGTATGTGTCTGTGTATACTTTTAATGGCAGGCTTAGTGCCCAGTGCCCAGTTGCGGTGGTAGAGTGGTTTTTATGGCTTTTTGTTTGTTTGATTGTTTTTTGTTGATTGTTTGTTTGTTTTGTTTTAAAGGTAAGTGAACTTCTTGCTGCCCCACTGACCTTTGAAAACTTTCTGCCATGTCTTTACTCTTGTTGGGTTTCTCGTTAGCAGTGCCATCAACTTTGAACAACCAGTATGAAGGTTCACAACTGAGCATGTATTAAAGTATACTCCCTATGGAGGTGTAGGGGTGAATGATGGTGAAAAGTTTACAAATATAATATACTGAATGTTTTGATGATGGTGAAATCAGCTCATTGAGGAGTTGCACAGCCTATGATCTGAACTGAGGCCTGGCTAGTTCAGTTTGAGGTGGGTGATGAGGGTCTGCCCCGCCCTGGTCTGCACTGCAGGGCTATCTGGCTGCTGGCTGGTCAATCCCTAAGCTAGAGTTTACAGCAGAGCATTTTTTGAGGGCACTTGCCATCTGACTTTGCCTTCTAAGTTATGATGCCTCAGCTGCTGACAGGTGGGCAGCTCCCACACCTGTATGGCTGTGGGAGGAGCAGGCTGCTGGGCTCAGTTCAGCTTGTCGGCTCTGCCAAGTGAAGCTGTCCCCAAGCTTTGGTAAGAGACCTGAAATAACTTGTTGCCCTTGAAAGTCCAAGTGCATGCATTGCCTTTGCTGCACAGTAAAGGACAAAAATGAAAGTTCCTATCTTTCTGAACATCTTCCATAGTAGAACAGCATTGTTTGGTCTATTTGTTTTTTTACTACACTTTCTTTCTTTTTTGTTTTTCCTCCCCCCTCAGCTCCTTGAATGCTAGATTGTCCTTGAGTAGGAAACTTCAACGATTTGTGTCTTACAAACTACTGGGGTAACCTGACTTCTACTCTGGTAAAAGATTTCATTCTTGCCTCTGTAAATGCTAGGCTGATTAGATTTAAAGAATGTTTGACAAATTAAACACGATTTTATTTGCCTTAGTTTTATTTTGAAAGCTGTAGAAAGTAATGCTGCTTTGTTTAAAAGCAACTTATTTTAATAAGGGAAATGATTCATGTGCTTTCAGTGGTTTTCTTTTACCTAGATGAAATGAGCATGCACAAATGATGCCTGTTAAATTTATATGTATTCATATCTAAAATAGTTTATTCCTATCGGTGAATTTTAGTCCTGAAAAACTTCTGTCTTAGAGGAGTTACCCATATCATTTTGACTGAGGTTAGAAAATACTTGCTGCTGGCAGCAATAGTGGATTATTACTTACAGCTCAGGCGGTAACATGGAGTATTTGATGCCATCCCCCCCAAATCAATAACTAATGAGTTCACACCGACCATCCTCATTGGTAGTTTAAAGGATGGTTGACACTACAATGATGTCCATAAGCTGCACCCACGTTTTCAGTTTGCAGCCCTGCTCTTGAAGGAGCAACTTCTAGCAGACATGTAGCAACAAGGTGCTGACACTTAAACTGCTTTAACCTCCTGAATTTCTAAATCCTTACTTACCAACTTAAAAGCATCTTCAACTTGCCTTTGATCTAAATCCATCAATATAGCAGCCAATTGGAAGAACCTAGTCTTTTCTCAACATTGCTTTGAATCTAATCAAACTTGAAAATTTCATCCTTCATTTAGCTTCATGTGTTAGGACATTTATTTATTGTGACTTGATTAATTGTGCATGAATTAGGAGTCAGACTTTCTTGGCAGCTGATTCACTGTGGCCATGAGCAAATTATCACCCTTGCCAGCCCATCTGGGAATTGTATGAAGGCATTAATATCTCTGGGTATGATGATGATGTCTCATCCAGTTGAGAACAGTTCCACTGAAACAGTAGTGTAGGATTAAATCAGCCATGCCATACTTGTTTTGCTGGTTTTAGTTGAAACAGATTATCATAAAAGTGGCTAAAGATACCATGAAGAATAATTATTAGTGTAGCTCTGAGTATGTAGAGTAATTGCTGCCTATTCTTTTGAGAATGGTTGATAGTGGCCGTGTATCCTACATATCACATGAAAAATATGTGATAAATATTGTGTTTCATTTTGATGCTGTACTTTAATTCTCTAATAGCACTTACCCTTCAGTAGTTGTTTGAGTCTGGTGCTATAAATTATTAATTGTTAAGATGAGATGTTATTTCCTGTAAAGCAGGTAAAGAGTTTAATGAATAACAGTATGTATCATTAGCATATTAGAAAGGCATCTGGGATACACAGTGTAGTAGGTTTGGAGAAATTGAGATTTAAGCCGGTGTTTGCTTCCAGGATTGAAACACAGTTATGTAAGTGACAAGGTTGTAGTGTTGTTGCTTTAGGTCACAAGATTCATATCAAATCATGAAACCAGTACCTTGCTTAACAGTGAGGCAGCTGGTGTCTCCCACTGTTTACCTTAGTTAACCTCAGTGTTAACTAAGTTATCCAAGTTAATTCTTTTAACTTGGTAGCTAGACCTCAGTGATTGGGCAAGTAGGTTGTTACTGCCTTAAATAACTGGCTCCAGTGGCTGAACAAAGGCTCTTGTCCTCTGTGTATCTCAGCAAATCAAGATACTTCCTGTCTCTCATAATCAAGGTTTATCACAGCCGATTGTAACAAAGACCTTGGTATTTTGATCCACTGTTTTCTGTATTATATAAATATTTCTGTGAGCTTAATCAGGGGAATACAGAAGAACATTTTCACTTGTTTTGACATATGCTACTAGTTATCATACACCCCAACCCTACAGACAGCTGATCATCCCTAGTAATGCTTTTCTCTAGGGTAAAACTGAAATGAGGTGGGATAGCAAATCTGCACTGTCTGCCTGGAAAAATGAGCTTATTTCTGTTGTGTCTTGGACTTGTAAGCCTGCTGAGCACAAAACAGAGCAGCATGCCGAGCATGAGATTCACATACAGTTCTAGGTTGCAATTTGCTTGTTGGTAAAGCACAATCAAGAGCGTGTTTGGACCTAGGCAGTTATTCTTGGCTCTGCACTGTTTCTTTTCACTTGTCTCAGTTGAGTTATTGTTTTTAGGACCATACCATAACTGAATTACTGAGATGGTCTGGCATTTTGTCTCCAGGTAAGATACAATATAGACATACTTTGTAAGGAATCCAGGACTTAGTAAGGTGTTGGTGTTTTGTGCAGTGCAGAGCATATTCTCACTGGCTAGTGATGCTCTACTCCCTTGGGTTGTTAGACCATATTCACAGTCCACAGCAGGTGCGTTTGCTTCACAGGGTTCAGTTCAGATTGTTTTGCACTGGGAGATTTCTGCACAAGGCACATGCCACTCTTGTTCTTTCCACTGACAATGCAGTGGAAAGTTTGCATTTCACAGCCCTTGGTTCTTCACTGCTATTGCTGAGGGCAGTGCTTCTCCTGGTGTTACAGACTGCATCATCTTTGGCTTCATGCTTGTGATTAGCTTGTAGGTTTGCTTGGTAGATAGCCTCATATTTATTAGTGGCTTTTTCCTATTGGCACGAAGATGAGAATTTATAGAATCAGAGAATTGTCTAGGTTGGAAGAGACCTTTAGGATCATTTAGTCCCACCATCAACCTAACTCTAATAAAAACCATTATTAAACCATGTCACTAAGCACTGTGTCAGTCTGTCTTTTAAATATCTCCAGGGATGGTGCCTGAACCACTTCCCTGGGCAACCCATTACAATGCTTAATAACCCTGTCAGTGTAAAAATGTTTCCTAATATCCAATCTGAACATTCCCTGGCACAACTTGAGACCATTTGCTCTTGTCCTGTTGCCTGTGACTTGGGAGAAGAGACCAATCCTTACCTGTCTACAGCCTCAGGTAGTTGCAGAGAGCCATAAGGTTTCCCTTCAGCTTCCAGTTCCCTCAGCTTCTTCTCATAAGGCTTATTCTCCAGACCCTTCACCACTGTTGTTGCCCTTCTCTGGACCCACTCCAGCACCTCAATGTCTTTGTTGTGGTCAGGGGCCCAAAACTAAACACAATACTCAAGATGGGGACTCACCAGTGCCAAGTATAGGGGGACAATGACCTCCTGAGTCCTGCTCACCATGCTGTTCCTGATACAAGCCAGGATGCTGATGGCCTTCTTGGCCACCTGGGCACACTGCTGTCTCATGCTTAACCAACAGTTGACCAACACCCACAGGTCCTTTTGTGCCAGGCAGCTTTCCAGCACTCTTCCACAGGCTTGTACCACTGCATGGGGTAGTTGCAACCCAACTGGGGGACCTGGCACTTGGTGTTACAGTCACAGAATATCAGGGATTGGAGGGGACCTTGGAAGATCATCTAGTCCAATCCCCCTGCCAGAGCAGGAACACCTAGATCAGATTGAACCTCATCCCACTGGCCTCACCCCATTGATCCAGCCTGTCCAGATCCCTCTGCAAAGCCTTTCTACTCTCCAGCAGATCAACACTCCCACCTATTTGGTGTCATCTGCAAATTTACCGATTGGTGCACTCAATCCCCTCATCCAGATCATTGATGAAGATGTTAAAGAGAACCATCCCCAATACTGAGCCGTGGGGACACCACTCATGACCAGCCTCCATCTGGATTTAACTTTGTATTTTAGGACTTGCGTTGGCTTTGAAGCTCCATTCCTGGTTTTAAAATAGCCTTATTTCACTCAATTTTTAGCACTGCTATCACCACCAAATCTGCAGGTTTTCATTTCTGTCCTTCATGTGACAGGGCAATGGTTGCTAATGCTAGGTATGCCAAGTGTCTCTTCATGTGTTTGTGCCACCTGCACATCCTGGTCTTCCTGAAGAGGAGAGGATTCTCCGGTTTGGTGAATCTGCAGGTTTAATCTTGGACTTGGATGCTCAAGACATCAACATGTGCATGTGTACCAGTTACCCAGCTTACCACTGGGGTAAAACATGGTTGATGGTTGGGACACCATGATCCAGATAATACAGCCTTGAAGTGACAAATTCACACTCTGAGTGAGCTTGTGATCTCAGTTTTACACTTTTTGCTTACACACTACCTGGCAGCAGGGCTGAATACTTTGGGTTTGGTGAGATTATGCATCTATGGTCTGTCAGGAAATGCAGACCTATTATTTTCTATAATGAAACACTTCCAAATTGGCTAACTGTAAGTGAAGCCCACATTTAAAGATACATAATTGTTAGGAGAGTTCCAGGCACAATTTGTGACCTTTTTTGCTGTTCTTAAATGGTAAAAGTAGGCAGTTTCCGAAAATAAGTCTGTATTTTACAAATCCTATTTTGGTGTGCTTGAAGCAAAGTTTTACATTTTATACAAGTTTTTTGGTTGAGGGAAACCATTGCATTAAAGTTTTTTTTGGTTGGTTGGTTTTGGTTTTTTTAACTGAACTTTGAAAGGGGTGATTCAGCCTGCATATTATACTTCAGTTTTCAAAAAGACTTTGACATGACCATATCCTATGTTTTATAAGAAACTATGGAGATAACACAAGGAGTGCTTGCTTTTCCAATGCCTACCTGAGGAAGAAAACAGGAAGAAAAGTAGGAATAAATGTTTTGTTACAAAGTAGGGTATGAAATAATTAGCTGTTAATTTGGTCCTATAGCAAATAAATTACTGGGGTGGTTCCCCCTACTCATCTGTACTCAAACCTCTGACACACAACTCAAACTGACCTGGAAGTAGGGTGGATAGAGAATTTGCTAAGGGAAAAAAAGAAAGTAAGTAATTACTGGAGAGTTTCAGAAAGGTCTTGTGAGAGATGCAATTGTGCAATAAAATGGTAGGTGAGATTTAGGAATGGTAAATGCAGAGTAATGAATAAGGGGAAAGATAACCCCCACTATTCATACAATTAGATGTACACAGTACTCTATTAGTTACTGACACTCAGAAAAGAGTTTTGTCATCACTGTGCATAGTTCTGTGGAGATAGAAAGTAGGTATTCAAATGTAGTCAGGGCACATAGAAAGCAAAGGGTATTATGGAAGGAGAAGAAATCAAAATGTAAAACATTAATATGCTAATATATACATATAATACTTAAAAGATAGCAGGATGGCAAAATGGCATGGGAAAAGTAGAGAGTAATTTATTAACTGTCAAAACACAAACTAGGTTGCAAAACCAGGAGTTAAAATAATCAAATAAAATCCAGTGTTTTCTCAGCATTGTGCAGTTATGCACTATAACTTACTGCCATAGTATTTTACAGAGAGTATGCTGTGGTTGTGGCCAGATTGACCAGTCAGAAAGGTCCCTCCCTCCCCCTCTAAAAAAAAGAGAGGAGAGGAAGAGATAAAGAGATTTAGGAAAAAACTAAACTAATTTCATTATTTATTAATATTTTCATTAAAAAATAAATACTAGTAAGAAAATGTTTAAAAAGGAAAAGAAGTATACAGTATATACAAAACCCTACCAGGCTCCCAGAGTGATGATTGTATCATCAGCAGGCATTGGGAAAAGTCCCAGACTGGACTTGGTAACAACCAAATAGGCAGGGTCCTCCATGGCCGTCAGCCAGGGAAGCGAGAGAGTTGACCCTTTGATCCCTCAGCTTTTACACTGAGTGTGATGCAGATGGGATGGAATACCCCAGCTGGTCAATTTCAGGTCACTTGTCCTCCCCATAGGCATGACCCTTCTATGTTTTTCTGCTTCCAACACTCCAGTGGGGCAAATAATGAAGTTACCTGACCTTGGTTGTTATAGAAGTAAGTATGAGCCTCTCTGCACACCATTCCTTGGTATCCTCAGGTTTTACCACTGTGAGAGAGAATGGTTTCTGAACAAAATGCTGTTGATTTCACAGTTTAGTTAGAAGAGGTCCAGCTAAAAAAGTGAAATTATGAAACAGAAAATTGTTTTTGTTTTACCTCAAACCACTGCAGAGTATAAGCATAAATGGTTGAAAAAGGGATTAGATGTGTTCTGGGCAGAAAGGAGGTCTATTGGTGTTACAATGCTGCTGTTATAAACTGCTGCTTGTAAAGCTTCCTAAACCATTGCTTGTTAGAAACTGGGAGGGATGTCAGCTTGTTATCTTTTACCTGCCTTGCTGCCAGCCTAGGTAGGGAACTGCGTGTTTGGTCTGATTCAGGTGGTGCTTGTATTTTCAGAACACTAGACATCCTGCTCTTAATTTGGGCTCAGGCGTCCAGGTGTTAAAAAGTAAGTATCTTTAGCAATCTGAAAGAAATACCATGAAAGCAATTACTCCTCAGCCAAGTCCTTGGATTTCTACTCTGATCATTCTAGAGGCTGAGCATAGCATCCTTCCTACAGTCTGCATTTATGTCTTTTGCATAAACGTTTTGCACCTAAAAAAACCAAAGTTCTTTAAACAAAAGTATTTAGCCAATAACAACATCCTGTAGTAAAATTCTTGCAAGCACTTAAATTTTGATTGTCATTGTTATCTCTAATACACAGTGTTACTGTGTAGTGATTCTTGTGATACTTTAGCTTTTAAGTATTTCTGTATAACAGAAATTCTTTTAGAATGATAAAAGTGGGGTTTTTGTCCTGACTTTCTTCACCAGACGTCTCTGCCTTTGCTCCCCTGATACAGAAAATGAGTATAAACTTAGGAAATGTGGCATTATGAGCTATATTGGGAAATGCTATTTTAAAATTGTTAGCTGCTAATCAAAATAGCTAGTAGAATATCTCTTTAGATCAAGTTGGTTTCATAGATAAGAATATTGTTGAGGGTTTTTTTTTAATTCTTTTTAGAGAAAATACTGCTCTTTTACCTAAGTCTACAAAAGTTCTTGACTGGCACCTCAAAACTTTCTGTAGAAAACTAATTGTATTTTTTGTCAACTGAGCTGAACTGCCAATTTCTACAAGACTTAATTTCAAAAGTAAACTCCATTTCTATAGGAGATGTATATGACTGTCCAGGGTATTATCTTTAGTTCATACTAAATACCAGGAAGAACAGAACAACAGAACTAACATAAATTAAGCATTGGAGCAAATAAATTTTAATTGAGAAGAAAACAAGCATCATAATTGTGCAAAGGAAAGTTAATTAATTTTGAGTCAAGTCCTATTTTTTTCATTAGAAGCTGCATAGCATTTAGGAAGTAATCCAACTCGTGGAACTGTAGCATATTACACCAGTACTATACTTCTCTCCTTGTCATAAAGTACTCCAGCCTTGGGTTCCTGCGAAGGCAGCTCCAGAGCAGCCATCCAGAGGAGGGATCAGACTTCTGTGCGCTGCTGCAATGGCGTCTGCAGACGTGGCACCACAGCCCGAGTGCTCTGAAGGATGCCAACGTTTGTTTGCTTTTCATAAAGCATTTTACTGTTATCACTCCACCTTATCTTCTCCCTTCCCTTCCTTCCCCCCGCCCCCACATTCCTGTGTTTGTTATTGAGGTCCCATGAGGATTTGTAGATACTCCATTTTTGAGGGGGAAAAGTTCTTTATCAATGTCTTTCCTTTTAAACTACATACTAAGTGGTAAGACTTGCTTTTGGGCTATGGGTGTTATATGTATTTGGGATGCTTAAAAGCTATTCTGGTCTCAGCAGTTAATCCTTCCTTTACCAGTCATTGGTTGGATATTTGAGAGACACAGCTGTTAATGGCAAAGGATTAAATAAAATTCTTCCTAAATAAAAACTTTACTAAAAAGTCTGCCTTCTTCAAAAATGTTGTGCAGGATCCCTGTTTACCAGCACATTTCAAAGGGTGCTTAGTAATTTTTCAGCTTTCACGATACATGGATTTGGCTGTGTGTGATACAGAGATTCCTTTTTCCTGAAATACGAGAAGCATTTAATGCAAAAGCCTATGTAAAAAGAACTGGCGATGCCTGGCACCTCACGGCCCCGGTTGATCAGTGATCCAGTATCCACGTGTAGTCACCAACAGGTCACCAGTGCATGGTTGGCTCCTTCAGGTTTTACTTCTGCCTGTGCTCGCTAAGGAGAGGGCCTGCTCAGGGAGCCGCCCGGCACCTCCACTCCCTTCTCTTGGCTCCACCGCTTTAGACATGCGGCCGGCTCAGGGTACAGGCCAGCCTGGCTGGCAGCGCTGGCAGCAAAATGAACAACGGCAACAGGCTCGTCTGGATTTTTTATACACTGTAGTATTTCGGCTAAAAGAATTTTCCTTAATGATAAAGTTGATTAAAAGGTAGAGAAGGAAAGTTGGGTTTTTTCCTTAACAGTCTGTCTGTCTGTAAATAATGGTTTGAATTAATTTTTGAGGAAAAAATGTTGCATTAAATTTAATTCTGTGAATTCTCTAGTGAGAGCAGTCATCGGTTACTCACTGCCTGGTGCTCAGTAGCACAGGGAGAGGAATTGTTGGTCGTGTTGAGATACTGGATCATCGTGTTGATGGTTGGACTTGATGATCCCAAGGGTTTCTTCCAACCTAAATGATTCTATGATTTGAAATGCAGCGTTTCAAAAATGAAGAACAGTGGATATTTGGGGCTCATTAATCAAATAATCCAAACCCTCTCTAGCACGAGAGAAGACAGTAAGTGCAAGATACCACTTAGGACCAGAAATATAATTTAACAGGAACTACAGGGCTAGATGTACCTTTAAAAATCTTGGGACACTTAATCAGAAGCTGCTAAGTGAATGTAGGGTAAAACATTAGGTTTCTATTTTTTAAAAAATCTTGGGCTTTCATAATACCTTTCAGATTTCAAATACTGTCAAACAGGAGAAATCAGATTTGAATAGTTACAGGCTGGCCAAGATCCCAGGACAGGGGCTGGACTAGAAGTGCTTCTCATTGCTCAGGGCTACTGGGTTTTGCTCTTTCAAAACTGCTGAACAAACACTGTTTACTATCATCTTTTTGTAATATACAGGAGAACAAATGTGAGCCATAGTGATGAGAATTGGTGTTGATGCCTTGAATTATCTTTTTAAAACTCCTAACCAAAGCCTTTTCTTCCCCGTAGCCTTTTCTTCCGCTTATGAATCTTCACTGTTCACCAGATGTCCACACATTTCTCTGCAAAGCCTTTGTGCCTGCCTGCCTGGAGCAAGTTCATGTGATTCACCCTTGTCGGAGCCTCTGTGAGAAAGTGTATTCTGACTGTAAGAAATTGATGGACACTTTTGCAATCGCATGGCCTGAAGAGCTGGAATGTAGCAGGTGGGGTATTTTTCATGTTGACAGGTAGTCGGGGTGATATTTTTGTATTTGACCTAGACTGAGTCAAAAATCTGAGGTAAAACGTTAAATATCACCTTGCTTTAGCTTCCCCATTGCTGATGACCCTTACACTTACGCATAGGACTATTTTTTATTAAAACTGTTTCATTAATCAAATAATCACCTGCATTTTCTGCTTGTGACTTTTATGCAACAAAGTTCTGCAGCAGGTCTTTTCAGTATTCAGATCCCTGGGAAAAAAAAAAAGCTTTTTACTATAGGTTTCTTAAAATTTAAAGCATTAAATATTTCAGCATAGATTTTCGTTTGGTTTCTGATCTCTAAATGTCGTGGTTTTGACCAATAGGACAGATGATGACCCCTCCGCCCCCCCCCCACACTAAGGAAAAGAGAGGAGAGGAAAGGATTAAGAGATTCAGGAGTTTAGATAAAAACTAAACTACTTTAATGAAATATCAATAACAATA